>CARXXK010001670.1:328067-345623 GCA_949089665.1 Macrosiphum euphorbiae
TTTTACATGGATATATTAAGGGGTGATACGGGACTTTTGGGACATACTGTATAGATATAACGCCGCCGTACGCGCAGGTACAGGGGAGTCCCGTTGTCGCTGGTGTTACGGAGAGGACGCAGGTACGAGATGTAAGTATCGACAGTCATGGTATAGACTAAGTATTTGAAATAATTAAATTATTTATGTTTGTTTTATATTTTAATAAAAGTGTTTCCGACCCGAAAATTATATGTTTTGTTTGAGTAGCCACGCAATTCTACGTACGCTTTAAATCCGATTTGTAACCGGTTAATTTATGGTCATTGTCGATTTAAAGTACAAACGGTGAAGGTAGTCCTACGTTAATTGTATTCTTTCAATCTGCTTTGTAACCGGTTAATTTATGGTCTTTTGGTTGCTCAAGTGTCGATAGAGGTATATCACTGGAAAGTGCATATACGACATTGGTTTATTATTTAAGCGAATACACCGCATTTGACGGTTTCGGACGAGAATCGTCTATGGGGAGTTTGTATTGATTGATTGATGAGACGTATCGGTGTAGGTACACACACCGGTGGCTTATGCCAACAGCTATGACGTAACGTTATGGAGAAACCATTTAAAATAATAATTAACGTTCGCTTCGGTGATATTTTACAAAACATTAAGATTTCAAAAACAATTTGCGGTTATCTGCGTCCGAATAGGATATGTGTTTTTTTTAACATCATTTTAAATTTAACGATGACCATCCGAGAGTACAATAAATTTTTTTTAGAGCATATTATAGATTTAATCTGCTTATTACACATGGATGAAAAAATTTTAATATAGGTAATCAACAGCGGTCAATAAACCAAAATATTGCGTATGTGTTTAACACAAAACTAAATTGTTATTTACCATTAATGTCAGTTTAATTAATTGCAATATTTCGCTTTATGATTTTGCTACCTACAGTGAGTTCAAATAACATCATACGAAAATGTCTTTTGCTTTGTGGTATTTCGGTTTGCAAACAATTATCCGATTTAACTATTAATCACAGAGTGTTTTTTATATATATATATATATACACGTTGTAAATTGTAATAATAGTTATTTGTGATATTTCATTTACATTCTACGTGTGTTCTTTCCGTTTCCTGAAAACTTAAAACATTACCTATATCCACCTTATACTGTATGCTTTACGATATTAATAATAATAATACCGTGACTGCAGTCCTAGACGATTGTAAACAATAATATATTGTGTGGAAAGGGCGGGAAGTGAGCCATTTCAGTCGCGGGCGTCGTGTTTCATTTCATTTTATTTTCATTTCATTTCATTTTTTATCATTTCGCCCAAGACTGAAATGGCCTTCCCTCGCGAGCCACACATACTATTTTTTGCCACGCCCCTGCGTTCATGGAAAAGGTTATGCAGGGATCTATGCAACAATTATAGACTATTCTACAATAGTATATTTCTTTTGATTTTTCAGGCAATAGATTTAGTGAAACGGCGTTTGCCGTATCAACAATGTGTGGTGGAGTTAATGGTTCACTACAACTGCTGTATTGACTGTCATCATTCGTATTTATGCTCATTATTTAATTTGAATTATTATACAAATTGCGTGAAATAAACTTACTAACACATCGTTCGACGCACTCATCTAGGAACAGGGCAAATTAAATATGTTTAAATGTTTATGCGTCATGCAAGGAGGTTATACTATACATTTAAGATGTAACCAAAAGTTTATGTTTTGAAAGAACCGTGGTAGGTATACATTTTAGTTTCTGATTGTGCAGGGGATACGTGCCCGGCGGCCGGCACTTTTAGGGATTTCCTCTTTTCCGCCCGGCACTTTGGGGATTTCCACTTTACCGCCCGCTGGAAGGAAAAAGGACGCTTTTGAACCCTTCAACCGTGGTCGAAAACCAAACTTTCGGTGCAGGCGTGACAAAAATACAGTTTATTTAAAGTGGGTACGCGTTAAATTATAATAAATGGAAACTCGCTAGCTTACACATAAGTTTTGGAATTTCAAACCGAGGATTTGTTGAATACTATTAAAAAGCGCAAAACTCCGAGGCTTAAGACCCCCGACACACGATAATGTCTCATTCTATGCGAAATGCATTACACTGTATACTGGGAGGGATGTAGTTTCGTATTTCCTTGTCGGACAATGGCCTAAGTTAATCACGTAGATACTCGGGGACGTCTGAGAGAGGGTCGGGATCGATATTAACAAAGTGACTGAAAGTTTTCCAGGCGATACGGATAAAAGTTAACTAGTTCGGCACCTGTGGTCCGCCACTTCAAATAGCAAACTTACTATCCTCCTCCTCCTCCTCCTCCTCCACCTCCTCCTCTTCCTACTCCTACCACCGACGCACACGGGTTTCTAAAAAGTCTGTTTCGTTTACCACAGTGTAGTCCAGGCACGCCCGCAGATAAGTAGCTCACTAGATGCAAAATACCTACTTTTAGTGACAAAATAAGCTGTGGGGGGCTTAGCCCCCCATTTCCTTACCCTTATTTAATGACGTCTTTATGATGAATTTTTAAAAATATAAGAATTCATAATTTATATTGATTATAGGTACTTAATAATTAGATGCTGTCGCCCGATGCGTCATCTGGTTTCCAACTAGGTCCCACTCCACTGGGAGTGAAGACCGCACATGCCTCCTCTTGCAGGAGAAGGGGGGTAGTATCATGCATATAGTGATATATACATAGATAAATAGATCACATGATCTCCCTACTACCCACTTGTGATAAGCATTGACGAAGACCTAGAGGTCGTTTCAATGAATAAATGATAAAAAAAAAAAAAAAAAGAATCAGATAATTACCTACATAATGGTTAATATAAATTGGTTATCAATAATTGAAGTATAAAATAATTAATTGTTTGGAAAAATATACCATTTAATGAATCAGTCCTAATTTTAGTGATACCTACGTTAGTTTTATATTTTATATTATTTATATGGAAGTAAAAATTTTAATTGCAAATTTCAGCATTAACTGTAATTGTTTTACAATGCAATTAAAATATGAATATATAATTGTATAATAATACAATAAAAAATCTATAGTGTTAGTTTTATAAGTGTACAATAATAATATTACTATCATTATGTTTTATTTTTATACAGTATACACGAATATATTATTATAGTAATGAGTGGATCAAACATACCTACCGATAATAATGTACCACCGTCAATTTTAGTTCAAAAGACCTTAAGTTTGAACTGTTTTAAGAAAATTAAAGTTAGTTTACGTTGTCCGATTTTTATTCTGAAAAACTCAAGTCGCCAGAAAATTGTCTATAGATCGTACGGAACGCTTTGTAAACATTAAATCTTATATTATTGTAAACTGTAATTGATTAAAAATTGCCTAAATGTTGCCCCTCAAATAAAAGCCGTAGCGGCGAAATTAATATTATATAATATCATATTTAGTGACCAAAATAAATGTATTAATAGACGCGTGGTATTACAGTTCTTACATCACTGTACCCTATACTAAAGTTCAACAGACCACAGTTTTTTAGCATAGGTATATAATATAATATAATTAACAGGGAAGGAATTTTTATATTTTTTTTTATTCGAAAAATTCAAATTAATAAATTTCTCAGGTGGTGCATTTGCAACATCTGGCCCCCCTCTCTCCGGACGTGCCTGCAGGTGTAGGCTGGTATAATATTTATACATTCATACCAAGGTTTACAGTGTAATATAATATTATTATCTACGTAAGCATAATGTGGTTTAAACAGTTTTTCGCCGTAACTCATATTCGACGACTTCTCAGACTCTCCGGCACTGCAGACGCGTGTATCTAAGTTGTCAGCCTCGAGGAGGGACGTGCATAATAAATACCTACACAAGTTCGGTGTGACTATTATTGGATAGAAACATTATTACATAAAAAAACCACTCCTAGGCGATTTACGGAAACTCTTCCGATCCGTAAGCTGTTAATCTATATAATAATGTTATATACCTGATTATACCTGCGGGGCTAAAGAATCGCGTTTTGACTTTCGACCTCGAAAGGCGATATTTTTTGCGAAACCTTTCGGAAATCGAATATTATTTCACAAATAATCATAACGCGTGTAATTATAATAGATACTATTAACCGTAATATTGTGTAGATTGCCTTTAGTTTAAAATAATAATACAATACTATATATTATCGTCTGCGTGAGTGCCAAAGTCATCGACCAAAAAATAAAAAAAAACCGTTTGTTTACGACGACGAAACCACCTATAAATATATTTATATGCGACCACCCCCCAGAAGAAAGACGAGGTGGAAACTACTAGTAATTTCGCCAGATTATCGCTTTGCAGCGTTGTCATTGCACATTTGAACGAGATTATGGGGGAGTTATAATCTCTGAAGGCTCTTGAAGAGTATAAAAACGCGATTCCGAAATGTCTATATATGTGTGGTTATAATATTATTATAGCTTAATGTGCACGTAGCTGTATCTGAGTGCAAAAGTAACAGTATGACACTTAAAGCCCCATTATGCTCTGAAGCAAATACAACTTGTAATTGGCATCGACCATTTTGCTGCTCATTTGAAGAAAAGTCACATTTATAATATATTGTCATAGACAGAAATTTTCCTCAAAAAGTAAAATAAGAAATTTAATTTTTCGAAATAGATAAAATGTGTATTTGAAATTAACCCAAAAACATTTTATAATCGTAATATCATAGTATTCGTGATCAAAGTCAGTATAGTGATCAAAGTTTTTGAAATGTTTATCATCAAAAAAATTTTAATTTCCTTATGTTTCACGTAGATACTGTCAACTTTTGTAAGTTAATTCTTGTAATAGGTATACGATCGGATAACGAGTTATGACCTACCACTAATGATATTCGTTGTCTTAAAATAATATTTAAAAAAAATATCGTTCTATAATATGCTAACGACAACCTAACTTCTATGGTTAAAAAAACGTGTTTTACAACATCAATATATGAACGTGGTAAATTTAATCAATTTATTGTGTATGACGATTATGTACATAATTATATTGTTAATACGAGAACTACATTTGTAATTTGCTATAAACAATAACTGCAACCATAATAAAATATATAGACACTATGTAGTCTCTATAGTCACAGCTGATCATACTTTATAAAAATAATAACACAATAATATAGTGGGACTATGGTCGAAAAATAAATGTATAAACTCTGCACATATACAGTATAAGACCTCCTTATAACGCGATTGCTTGGTAACAACTGATCTTTCCATTATAAATGAGTGTCCGATATATGGAGGCTAGAACGAGATATAAGTTATTCTGGACGGTTGTCATTTTTCGTTGTAAAGAGATTTCCGTCTTATGAGGAGGTTCTCTATATATATGCAATACTACTCTCTACAAAATCGTGTTATTATAACTTGAGAAATGTAAAACATTACAAAAACGGTCAAAAAACTGAGAACGCTCCAATCGTTACCGAAAAACGAAATTTTCATCACATAAAAGGGAAAACTTTAGCTGTTGAATATTTTTCCGATATTGGAAACACAAATAATAATGGATTTTGAAACATTAAAAACGTTTTTCGTATAGATGTTATCAAAAAAATAATAACTATATTGCACAGCTAATGTTTTCATTTTTGTGTCTTGAAAATATCGTTTCTTAGTTATGACTGTAATCTTCTTGGTCCATTAACGAGAAAAACAGTTTTTACTATATTGTAAATTTTTAAGATGGAGACAACACTTTTAGGTCTTCTTAGTTCTTAATAATAAAAAATATAATATTTTACATATAATAAATACTTAAATTTTTGCTTTTCCACGACAATTTTTTACCCTTCATGGATTTTCCACCCCTGCAGTAGTATACTGTAGTGCGTAGGAGTAATATGAGATGAGAATAATATTACTTTTTTCAGATTCATAGCCCTCGTAGAAGACTTAAAATTGTATAGTCCTGTAAATATATTATTTATTACCCATTGTCAAAATTTGTTTAAAATAAAAAAAAATAAGTGCATTTTTAGTTGGATGATTTTTATCTTTAAGGGCAAAACATCCCCAACCTTTAATATGTAAATATGAATACTACCAAAGTAAAAAAGCATCAATAATAACAATGTAATTTCACTTAAAAACGACAACGCCGTATTGATAATACTATTGTAAGTAGAATATTATCATAATAATGTGCTTGTGTCGTGTATATAGACTCGAAACTCCTAGGTGCACCACGAAGTTGGGACGAGAAGTTGGTATTATTAATATTATTATGTTATTGCAGACACGGTTCTTACAGCTTTTCGGAGTTGATTTACGAAGAAAATAATAATTACAGTGTGCAGAGAGATGTTTATTTCAGTCACTATATCAAGTACCTACTTTATACTTATATATATATACATTCGATTCCAAAAAACATTATAACTGTCGTGCTTATACTGTAAACCTATATATGGTGCGTATGGAGCAGTAGCGTCATGTCTGTGCACACACACTGCACGTCCATATTATGTCGTCGAAGTCTCTCGTAAATAATAAAATATTGTTTCCCTTTTCAGGAGATAAAAAAAAGAAATAATATTCGTTTGGCTTCAGCACGCAGTTGTGCACGGTTCGTCAGTTTTTGATGGTCGTCGTTAAAAATAACGACTGTACAACCACAAGGTCAAACGGATATGCGCTGCGATGTTAACGAAGAAGGAGAAGTAGAAAAAATAAAAAATAATCATAACGTTCGACTGTGTCGTGTGCGCACAACAAACCCGCTAGATAGTAATACACATATAATAATAATATATATGTGCGGGTGATTGGCAACGAGGGACGAGGAACTAAACGCGACATATTATTGGGGGCATATTCGCACATTGGGTGTGAATTTAGGGGGTGCTGGGATAATTAATGGTTCACAGATCCGTGGGGGGCTTTGCCCTCCACACCACCCTAATCATAATATTTCTGCATTGCATTAGATTTAATTTGTATAGTGTTTACAATAATTTCTAAAGTGCAATGTATCAAATAGTCTGTATGATTGTAAAGAAGACGCTAGGTATACCCACATGTGTTGTATCAGTATTACAGACGTAGGTACAACATAGGCAAAACTGTTTTGCACGGGTATAAAAAACATTCAGGCTCTACTCTAAGCTAAGAAACTAAATGTTCACACTATAAAAATGAGAAAATTTACTCTGTAACTTTGTGTTTATATTTCCGATATCAAAAGCAAAATAAAAGTTATTTAAGTTTGATAAACAAAAAAGGTGCTCTGCTGTACAGTAGGGTACAAGTGGGTCACTGTATAATCGATGGTATTAAATTTGAATTCAATGATATACTAACATCGTTGTATAAGAATAACGATTCTGAGCGAAGACGGTTAGTCAGCCTATGATATTACTAAGTATATTTGATGATACTAAGGTGAATAAAGCAATTTATATATAACCTATTTACGTAGAATCATGTTTTAAATTTTCAATCATTAGCTATAAAAGTTGAACATTTTATAAATTTTTAACTATAAAATTATTATTAAATTTTAAATGTGATAAATTTTGTCAAAATTTGAATTTTAAATAATTATAAAAAAAAATTGTGCGTATGTATTTTTAATATTTTTCAAGTGTTATTGTAACAATATATCAGGAGCTTTGCATTAAATTTTCAAGCTTTTTTACCATACAAATAAAATTTTATTGATATGAATAGAAAAAAAAATTTAAAAAATTGAAAACTGAAAATGTCCGTAAATAGCTCAAAAAGAATCAAAACTATATGGTGTATAGGAAATGCTAATATAAAAATTTAGTAAAATTTTCAAGTATCTACAGTCATTCGTTTTTTAATTACAACAAAATTAGAAAATCGTTACATGAGAAATCGAGTGAATATCAAATGTTGTAAAATATGAATTTCAAACGTTCATAAAAACTTAATTTGAGATTCTTGTATACATTTTTTTTTTGATAAAGGTAGACAAACTTATGAGGAATCTTGCATTACATTTTCATATCTTAGATTTAAAAAGCAAAATTTTTATGAATTTCTATCTCAAAGTAATTTGCAAATTTTCGTTATTTTCACGTATTTTGTCAATATTTGGAATTTAAATGCTTATAACAAAAAACTGTGACTAAGGATTTTTAATATTTTTCATCTGTCTTTGAAACAATATATTAGGAGCCTTCTATTAAATGTTGAAGCTTTTATACCCAACAAATAAAATTTTATTGATACTTATAGAAAAAAAAACTAAAAAAAAATGGAAACTAAAAATGTCCGTAAAAAGCTCAAAATAACTCAAAATATTTAGAAAATTTTATCATGTATAGAAAATGGAAATATAAATAACCAGTGAACATTTCATATATCTACGGTCATTTGTTTTAAAGTTACACCAAAAACCAAAATCAATTTTCTCGAAAACAGATTTTGCTTAAAAATTTCCGTTTTTCCTTAATTTTTCTTTTGTTTTTCACGGCGCTTTTGAAAACTACTGTGAAATTTAAATTTTGACCTCCCCAATGCACCAACGATATTCACTTTCCTATCAGAAAAGATACTGTTGAAGAAAATCCAAGCACTTTTACTGTCCTAAAAGATGATGACAGACAAAAAAAAAAAAAAAAATGAATTCGTGAATTCGTAAACAGTTGTCAATATTTGTAATGAAAAGAAAAATTCCGAACCAATAAACCACGATAGTTTATAAATGATTGGTGAAATACTGAAATAAACTGAGGGTGGTAGTTTGAAGCTTTGGAGTGCCAACCCCCAAGCACCCCCCTATTTGCACCTATGATTGGGGGTCGTCAAAACGGTCGTGATTAGACATCGTAAGCACGGTCTGGTTGTTTAGAAAATTTCCGAAAACAGTTATCGTTATGATATGGTATATAAAGAGTACACTGCACCAACGCACCCACACATACACTCAAACACACACACACACACACACACACACACACACACACACACACGACACACACCCAGACGGGTCGTAAGGTTTCGAGTGTTCGGCGGGGGATGTACGGCGAAGAGTCGAGTCCGACGGCGATACAAATGTAAAGGGATATTATTGCGCATAAGTCGTTTGTGTGCAGCCCTCCTCGACTTGAGTTCGGATCCTTGTAATCGGCCCGTGTGATGTACACACGTACGATGGCGTATCTGACATATCGCATGTCGTCGTATAGGATTCCATCGGCGGCAAGAATGAGATATTATAAACGCAGAGAGAGACAGAGATTCAGAGAGACTGTAGAAATATATTGTGTGTGTGATAAAATCGCAGACAAGGTTTCGGCCGACGGACTAGCTCTGCGAAGACAACTGAATAATATACATTGTTGTTATATTATTTTTACACGTACATATAGTTTGGGCATGTCGTCATACGCCGTCTCTAAAATATAATGTATTCGACGATATAAGTATAATACTGCATTAATATAATATTATATAGGTAGGTAGGTAGGTAGGTATAGGTGGTATATACGCTTATTAAGCGGTTTTCGGGATCGGCGGCGACCGAATCGATACACATTATATTATTTTATTATTATTATTAAAACGCCGCCGACGTAATAATGGTATCCTCTTCGTTTTCGTGTGTAAATCAATCAATCAATCAATAAAAGTGCAACCCAATCCTATGCCATGATTACCAATTCTAATTTGGTCAAAAATATGCATTACATCAACTATTCTTCGACCTCCAACACTAAAAATAAAAAATAACACCAGTTACAACCTACTTTAGACTTAAGAGGTAAATTTTAAAGTCTTTAATTTATTACTAACTTGTTTTCCACAACTTCATGAGATATTCTTTCGCTTTCAATTACATCAATATTTCTTTCAAAAACCACATTTAAATCGGGCATAATAGGGTTTGAGCTAAAATAATAATTCGATTTTAAAATTTTATCAATAACAAAGACTTTTAAAATAATAAGACTTACTTAACTAAAGTTGAACATTCTGAAGTATTTGAGTTACTCAACACAATACCTGAGTCATTGAAAACATCATTTGCCCGAATATTGATTTCAACACTAAAATAAGACAAAATAGAGTTTGAACCATAATTCAATTTTTAAATTGTTATCAATAACAAAGACTTTTAAAACAATAAGACTTACTTTACTAAAGTTGAACATTCTGAAGTATTTGAGTTTCTCAACACAATACCTGAGTCATTCAATACATCATTTGCCGGAATATTGATTTCAACACTAAAATAAGACAAAATAGCGTTTGAACTATAATTAAATTTTTTAATTGTTATCAATAACAAAGACTTTTAAAACAATAAGACTTACTTTACTGAGGTTGAACCTTCTGGAGTATTTGAGTTACTCAACACAATTCCTGAATCATTACCAACATCATTTGGTGGAACATTTATTTCAACACTCAAATCGGGTAAAATAGTGTTTGAGCTATAATTATAATTCAATTTTTAAATTTTTAAAATAATAAGACTTAGGTACCTAGAAGTAAAACTTCAAAACTAAAATATAAAAAAAGGTGACAAGTATATATACTATACTTATACCTATATAATAATATTATTTTGTACGAAAACCGTGTCTGAGTGGAGACGGTTTGTCAGCCTAGGAAATTTTTGATATGATATTTATATTAGTATAACACGGTTATAGGCTAGGTTTAAATTTAGTTGTAACCACATCAGCGGAAATCTGTGAAAAAAATCGGTTGGAATGAAAAAATATCAGTGCCTATCAAATAACATTTTTAAATTACAACGAAGTAGCTAAAATCGTCATTCTTGGCTTTAATAATAATAATTCGTACAATTCTGAACTTAAAATAACTGTAAAAAAATCAGTGCATATATATTTTTTAGATTTTTTTTACAGTATGAACCATGGAATCTAGTTTAAGACCTTTTTTTTAAGTTATTCCAATTTGTATTCTCTTTACAAAGTATATATTTTTCAAAATATTTCGTTTATTTATAAGCTATAATTTATATAGGTATTTTGAAGTATTCAATTTTTTTTATAAATGTTTACGAACAGTCAATGTACTTGAAAGTTTACTAGGTACGGTTCACGAATTCACATAAGTTGTTCTGACTTTAATTAAAATATGTATATATAAAACACATATTCGCACATTTTTTTTATATAAATTTGAAGTACGTATTTTAATACTGAATTATTGACAATGAGATTTTCATAATATTTTTATGTTATTTTAACCTGGAGTATGCAATCCACAACCTGTCCTAATTTAAAAATAGAAGATATAAAAACGTAAATAATATACCCTATATACAATATCAAAATATCTTAGGCTGACAGATCGTCGCCGTCAGTGCACATTTTCCACATTTTCCTGGGGGGTACTAAAAACAAAATTATTTATTTCCAAGGTATTATTTTTATGAAAACAAGAGTGTCTACTGCTAATTATAATAAGTAAATATAGTTATATATATTGGCATCTGTAGTGGCGGAGGTGTTAATCCACCCCAACAGAATTGTTTTTTGTAAAGGATAATAGAATTATTTTGATTTTATTATTGAATGGGTAGAGGCGTAGAGCCCAAAATATTATTATTTTATTTTAATTTACTATAAACGTTTAAACTTTAAACAGACAAATAAAGTATTTAAATTTCTAATATAATTTATATTAATAGGTACTTACTTTATTTTTTTTGTATCTTCGTAGTACCAGAGAATTTGAGATTTTTTTTTTAGATGACCGTTTCCGTTTTAGATTATTTTCTTTATTTGCCATTGTCAAAAATGGAAAATAATTATTCAAAACACAAAATTCACAATACGAATTTGAATACGATGACACAGAAACCCCGAAGAAATGATCACATACCCAGGTTGTGATGGTTGTGTAATGTGTTTCATAACTCATAAGTAAATTAAAAATAAAATTAATGTTTATTTTTGTACAAATTATTGAAAATATAACTTACTATAAATAGTCTCATATTATGACTTTCGGTATCACAATTCGTAATGAGTCTAGGGCTAGGGACTTCTAGGAGTTCAATTATCATTCAAAACATAGTTGAGTATTATAGAAATTTGTTTCATAGCAATATGAGTTTATAATCATAATGTATTGCTGCATATTTTACATATTTGATCATATTTAATTTATAAGCGCATATTTGACCATTTGTGATATTAAGATATATTTTTTACCAGCAATATACCATTATAATAGTACCTATCATCTGAAAATATTATTATGTCCGTAATACATAATAATAATAATAATAATAATAATAATAATAATAAAATTAAAATAATAATACAAATAAGAGTTGGTAGATCGTATGCTGTCAATCATCAATGCCGATTATTATAATAAAAATAAAAATAATTCTTATTACATTATACAGAGGTTATTAGCTTATAATGATATTGTCTATATTAGTTCAGTCTATTCCTGGAAACGTCCGATAACCATCGGCAGACCGTCACCGCGCGATCGTCGTATCGGAAATTCAGTTTTTGGAGTAGTGGGAGGAAATTGCGGCCGACGTCGCAGCGGCAGGCAGGTGGTAGCACAATTACGGCAATGAAAATTAATTCGAACAACATAAACATGTTTACGGAAAACATACAAAACAGCATTAAAAAATGATTTTAGAGAAAAAATACCTATTATGAAATTTATAGAGAACAATATTTCAGAGACAACCTCATATGGGTTTTGTTCTATTTTAAATATAAAGCTCGTTATAAATGGCACAAAAACCTATTTTTTTTACATTTTTTAATCAACTGTAACTTTTTTAATAATTCATATTTCAAAAAACGCATATGAGGTTGTCTCCTAAATATTGTTCTCTATAAATTTCATAATAGGTATTTTTGCTCTAAAAACATTTGTTAATAGCGTTTTGTTTGTTTTTCGTAGACCTGTTTTTACCACTAAATATTATGGGTACCTACCTATCACGTCCTCTTAATACACGTCGGATTTGCAGCGGGGATCTCCAACGATTGTGCGATACAAATAAAATGGATTATGGATACAATAAGAACTGCAGTCGCCGCGGCTTTGACTCTGCTCTCGCCGCCAAACATATATAGGTACCCTTATACGACTTAAGTAGGTATCGAAAAACTTGGTCGATTTCGTTATTCAAAAGTCAAGAGGGAGACGTTGGGGGATACAGAGAGAGAGATTGGGAGAGAGAGAGAGAGAGTGAGAGAGAAACAGAGGGAATGAGTGAGAGTTTAGATAAGGAAAGGGTGTGAGAGTGTGAGAGAGAGAGATGGGGGATATAAAAGACCAAACGATAAGAGATCCGGATTTCCGGAAGCGTAAACCGCCGCGCGGTCATAACTCGTAAACTCCGGGCCGGAGGTTAGCCAGCGAAAACCGTCGTTTGCCGGCAATACGCATTACCACTTCGGATATAGTGAGTCGGGGCACATATTATTATACCTAGGTATTTGTTTTAGTACTGTCACGCTGCACTGTAAAGTACACAGAGCGTCGCGCTAAGCCCGTCCTCTACTCAGACCTGTCGCGGCGAGGGTGAAAAGTCGTCCATTATCAACCCTGCACCGGCCCACCACGCGTCGTCAGCCGTTTGTTTTAAGCTCGCGACGCGAGTCGTATTAATAAACGTTAAGGTCCGGTGTAAACGAAACGCCACGATTTTGGTCTAAACACCTCCCACCTTGCACCCACGAACCCGGTGAGAGTAAGCCTCGAGGCTACGATGGATGCAATAATCCCCCGGAAGACGCGGGCCCTGCACATACACACACATTTCAATATAATAATAATAAATAATAATAATAATAATATGTCCCGTCGTACGATATAACTCGATTCACCCCCTCCTCGAGCGATCGGTATACATTATATATTATTATTATACACGTTTAGATCTGAGGTATTTTCGCATATATATACATATGGTATTATGCGATTATATTGGCCTCTTGTCTCGCACTCGTATTATAATATACACGCGTATTTAATATAATAATAATAATATGCACGTCCGGGCAACACCATCATATCTGCTATGGAGAGCCCGATAGTTGCATGGTTCAAAAACCTTTAATATATTATTTCACATTATAAGACCTATAATGTGCGTGCTTAAAAAACACTAGGTAACGTAAACAATATTATAATAATATTTTAACATGGTCTGAGTTTTATCTCAGAATATAAAATTGTCTCTAATAATAGCAATGTGAACTCAATTCAACTTAACATGTGTTAGCTTTCTTTTGGCGCAAATCAATTTTATGCGAAAATCTATAAGTAGGTAGATAATATTGAGAAATTAATTTTAATATAGCGATATGTAATATAATATTATTTTATATAGGTACCTACTACCTATGATTTGAAATGCAAAGTAGTCTCAGTGCACAGGTACTGTATCCGCATAGAGTCGTTCATAATATGATGGACAGTGTGTAATAAGTGTATACAGTCGCGAGTGCACCACATGACGTCTACAACTGCCGACGTACGAATTTCATGGATCTTTTCGAGCATATTTCAAACGGATAAGAAAAAAAATTACCTAAACGCTCTTTGTATATTATATGGTTGACTTTTGCAGCCTACCCCTGCGGACAACCTCACGCGCTTGACTGCTGTGCTTCACCGATATATCGTCAAGATAACTTTAGACGTATAATACGTATATATATCATATATATATATATTATTATGGTGCAATATATCATTTTAATATCGTAAGAGTAGTGTATGGTAAATTATGTCTGTACACGAACGACGGGAAAATCATAATATTATAAACCGACCTCGCAAGGGGATAGTGGCGTTGACGACGTTGATGATAATAATAATAATAATAATAATATTGCGACACACACACACTGTGGCGTCATTACTCCTCGTTATGTACGTTCGGTGTCGACACGTCACCCGGTTAGGTTTTTTCCGTCTCCTTCACGGGGCCTAATTTTTTACCATTAGCATCACCACCTCCACCGCGAGCACTGTTCACCCGCTGCTGAGAGAATTTGCGCAATGATAATCCGAAGTCCACGCCATTCCTTCCCCCCCCCCAACTTCTGCTTCCACTGTATATATATATATATAGGTATACCTATACTATTATATACACACACCGTCCTTTCACCTCCGCCATCACGACTACCTCCAGCCCTCGTCCGCCGGGTCGCAGTCTTTAAGATTTCCATGGCGTGGAGAGCGCAGTGTGTGTGAGTGTGTGTGCGTGCGTTTGAAAATCATGATAATTTAGGAAGACGAGTACAGATATATCATTACGAGCGTTTGATCGTGTATACATATATAATATATATACGTGTGGGTGTGTGGGTGTAGGTGTAACGAAATTACCACGATGCACGCCGATTTTGTTTACCTACTCATCAAATGCACGCCACCGGGTCGTCAATGCCAAAATATATACAATGACATTATAATATTATATGACATTCGCGCATTTTCCATCAAAGTCCAACCCACAGCCCACCCTCGCCGCAGACGTTGCGTTCGTCGCGGTTTTCGTTCCTCGTCCTCCGCCCCTCCGCCCACCACGTCGTCACGTGGTTTGGCCACATAATATACGCGGGTGGGTAATTGGTACGCACATTTTCGTATAAAATCGAAAGGTGTACTTCACACACACACACACACACACACACACACACACACACACGACTACAATATCAGCTACTAATATTATATCCATCGAGGAAATCGATTAAATATTTTTCCACTTTTCCGACGCCGCACTACGTCAGGTGTAAGACGTATTTCGCCGCGAGTATTTCGAGGTTTGAAAACGCATAACAATAATAATAATATTAAGTCGTGTACAACAATATAATATTACATTCGGTTAACACATATAATGTTATGCAGTACTGCGCCGTGCGTATTGTAGCGAGCGGTCGATATAAGTCCTACGACGTTCGGATCGCATGGCAGGCCGGAAAAGCTGTGCGTGGAAAAGTGCTGGTGTTGGTGGCAGGATGGTTCGCAGCCTAGTTCCGAATAAAATGATATTTGCGTTTATTTAATACGTGCACTGAGCGCCGGCGAGGATCGTCGTAATATATTCATAAGTCATATAACTATAGCGGTTTGCTGAAATAAGATTATCAATCAACGTACGATACGCATATTATATCTGTATATTAAAAATGATGTTAATATATTATAGTTTATAATATTATATATTATAATATTTACCAAGATAGTTATACACGGTTATACATTTGTTTATGTTTAAAAAAAAAGATTTGATTTTAAATATTTACTTTTTCATTTTTTCTATTATAAATTGTTTAATTAAATACAATTTTTTACTGGCCTAAATTGTGTACCCTAATCAGAATAAAACATTTTATATTTTACCATAAAAATCTATTATAATTGAAGGCTGAGGCCTGAGGCGCATAGAACCAAAACAGCAAAAGTGTTTACAATTTTTGTACAGGATAGGTAGGTAATTAAAGTTTTGATTATTTTTCAACATTTATATATGTATAACTAATATTATTATTATTTCTAATAATAAATACAATTAAGTAAAAAATACAGTATTTCCAGTAATTAAAAATGTATCAACAATATGTTGACTAAGTTTTTAAATTTAAAGTGTTTTTGGTGTGATAGTTTATTAGTATAAACTTGGTTACACCACAGTCCACAGAATATATTAATTATTATATATTATTATGTGTTTAAAAGTTAATCAGTATGTTTGTAATTTTAGTTCCAGTTATGATAAAACAATTGTAGGGAATGATATTGTATTTTCAATCTTGGTCCATGATTGGGCTTAATTTTAATATTTTCACCGGGCGCAAAAATTCTTAGTTCCGCCTCTGCGTAACAGACTTATATAATACGACTGTTATTAGACAATATTAATTCAAGTATAACGATAAGAACTCCGCGTGGTTGTGTGTCAGTCGGCAGTGGTTGTTCGTCAATCTCAAGTTCGGTATCCGTCGCCCTAATAGATAGTTACTAAATGGCTTACGTTGACGATAGACACATACCTAATACATTAATGTAAGTACGTAACTTCATTATTACCTGCGTCGTTCTTAAGAGAACCTGTTAAAGGCTATAGGTCTCGTGTTTTTTACTTAGACTATAGGGTTCTCGAATTAGAACAAAAAAAAACAAATATTAAAACTTAAAAAGTAATACTATTTCAATAGCGTAAAATGTTATGTTTCATACAGAAATAACGAAGGTATATCTTAGAAATGTCGTAGTACCAATATATTATACTTAAAATGTATCTTATAAGTAAATAACTATTACGGTCAAGGATATTATTATCATAATGGAAATTGTGTGAAATGTGGAAAATGTGAATCATAAATTATTCCAGCACCTCCTAAATTCACACCCAATGTACGCCTATGCGGACAACACCATCATATCTGCTATAACGTGCGCGCCGTTTTATCGCCGACGATGGAGACCGGAAACGATATTAAAACGAAGCGGCACCGGCGCTTCGACGACGACGAGGATG